>JANXHW010000002.1:63288190-63323190 GCA_026170595.1 Plestiodon gilberti rubricaudatus
GTGTAGGGGATTTTGCCAGGTGCAGTGTGTCATGCATACATTAGAAAAACTGCAGCTTCCCCCAGTTCCATTTTCCATGCAATTTATTTTGGACTGTGTTTTGTATTGGTATTTCGTTTTTTATTATTTATGGCTGAACAAATAACGTTTACTACTATGACAATGATGACTGCAGTGACGACTTAACACAAACAAGCTCTGTCCCTCCTCCTTCCCATTTGCTGATCCCTTTTTTTCTCCTACTCTCTTCCCATCTTAAAACATCATATAGAAAGACAGAACTGTGATCGTGTGATTGGTGTGATCCACCTTATATCAAGCTGTGAGCCATTTAAGGGGACCTGAGTTGCTAGCTTAACTTCACCCGTAGCCTACATTAAGGCCGTAGGGTCGTAGGACACCTCGGGGTTTCAATGACCACCTCCCCCCCTCCTGATCCCAGCCCCCCACCTCCGGGTCTTCTGATCCAGTTCCCATGGTCCTTAGCGCAGGGGCTGGCCACCCTGCTGGACTCCTCCCTGCCTTTGGGTGAACTTGGGGGCGCTCTGGGACTCTGGTGGCGGCACATTAGCCCGGAGATCTCTGCGGGGCGACAGGCCGGCTCTCCTGCGCGTCTGTGCTTCAGATCCCTCATTTGCTCCTTTGTGGCGTGCGAAGCAGCTTTCCATTAAAGGAGATCAGGGGTAATTAGCCGCATTATTTTGACAAGTTGGCTCAAGCAGTCCCCTTTCTTACGCTCCTGAGGAGGGAGGGGACAGAGGAAGAAGGCGGGAGGGGGCCGAGCCAAGCGTGGCTTGAGTCCTGCCGTTCGGGGGCCTTTCCCAAGCCCTGGCTTGCACTTTGCAAAATGCCTCTCTTGAACCCGCATCTGCTGCTGCTGCTGCAGCCACGGAAGATGCAAAGTGGAAGCCAGCCAAACAAAGGTGGTGGGAGAGAGACAGGCCATGAATGAATGAATGAATTCATCAATTAAAAAATCCCATGTTTCTGGACTCTCTCTCTTGCCGGGCGGTTTTGTTCTAAAAGGCAGGAAATGGAGATGTCGGCAATTGACACGTGTGTGTATGCGTACGACGTATACACACGCGGAAAATACAGAAACACACATCCATCCAAACACAAACACACGCTGCTAAGCTGCACGATACAGATTTTCGTCGTAACCCTCCATTTTATAAATACTTAATACTTGGAAGTAAATTTCATTTTTCTAGCCTTAATCATTCTAATCTTACTGGGAAGCAATTGCACGGATGCGGATGTACGATCTGAAGAGAAACCACCAGAGTACAGGGATATACACTCCCCCAGGGACACCGCCTATTATTCAGAACAGAGAGGGTGAGAACTGGGAGTTCCTTCCGAATTCGAAGCTGCGTCTCCTATTAGCCCCTACTCCACTCTTCGTGTTTGGTGAACTGAGAGAGCGGTTGAGGCTGGTTACACTACCCAGGTTCCAACCTGCCTTGAAAAATACACCCTCTACTTAAAAGTCGTGCCCGGTCATCCTGGCATAAGCATTGCAAACAAATTCTGCAGCTGAACTTTGGGCCTTGGCTCCAAGAATCCTTTAGAGATGAAGTGCACTGGAAGATAAACTACTGCAGGCTGCAATCCTGTGTGTACTCCTACCTGCGAGTAAGCACCATTGCACACAGTTGTATTTGATGAGTAAATATGCACATATGCTACTGACAGATAGCAAGGTGAGAGACAGGGTGGATTGGTAGCTATATAGAGTTTTCTTTGGCTGTCTGTCGCAGATCTCAGTTCAGCCCCATCTCTGCCACGAACACACGAAGTGGCCTTGGCACTATCTCTTAGCTCCAGTCCTCTTGTCAAGCGGGAATAATTGTGACGACATACTTCTTCTGCGAGAGGAGGGCGTTTTTAAAAAGAGCTGTCCGCAGCAAGCTTTGCAAAAAACGGCAATTCAGAGCAACCCGGTCCCGATGCATTTTTATCTGTGAGTAAGGTCCACTGAGTAAGGCCAGCGGGTGGCGCAATGGGTTAAACCGCTGAACCATGAGGTGTGGATCGAAAGGTCGGCAGTTCGCATCCATGACGGCTCTTCGGCTTTGAAATGGGGATGAGCACCACACCCTAGAGTCGGACGCGACTGGACTTAATTGTCAGGGGTCACCTTTACCTTTAAGGTCCACTGAACAGTGAACACATCGGAGTTTGGCTTCGAATATGGACAGGATCAGGCTAAACGCACATCATGCAGACATTACCCAGCCCCCCAGCAAAGAGGATCGAAAGGCTGGCTCCCTATTTTACAGTTTAATGTATTTCCCCCTCTTCTCCCCCCCGCCCCCGTCCCTTTTAGTATTAAGGCAGGTGGCTTATCTCAATGTCTTTTATCTCGGAAGGAACGTGACCGGATGCTTTTCTTTATGATATTTATACTACACCCAACGACAGATCGAGAAACAGAAACGCTGGAGGTAACTGCCGTCTAGGAGGACCGTTCTATGGTGTGTGTGTGAGTGTGAGTGTGAGTGAAAGAGAGAGAGAGAGAGACTCTGCTTATTTGATTGTGCTCTGGTAGCTGGAAGAATGTTTGTGACACCAGCGAAGGTTTCTCATTAAACTTTATTTTTACATTTATAACCCGCCTTTCTTCCACCATGGAACCCAAGGCGGCCTACTATTCCCAAGCGGTCTCTTATCCAAGCACAGCATTTGGCATGTCTACTAAAAAAAAAAAAAAAACCTCCTGCTGAAATGACGCGACTTCATGTGTGGGACTGTGTGGCCCTCGACCTTCAGCAAGACTGAGTCCTGCGCACTTGGACTGTGCCCTGGGAAATGCGGTTGTTGTACCTATACCATTTAAAAAGAGAAACGATCTGGCCTGTGTGTACCGGAGGAGGCCTTAGGGTTCCTGCCCCCCCTTTCAAGGACACGTGGAAAGGGGCCTGTGTCCTCCCTGCTCCATCTTCAATCCGCAGGATCCTCGTGATTTGTTGACGTTGACAAACCCTGCTGTTGCCCCTCCCGGCGCAGCCACATGCGCAGCCTGGCCATGCATATTAAAGATAACAATGCTTACAGATGTAAATAAGGAGGCCAGATTGATTAGGAGCAACATTATCGCTGTGAATGCAGCAGCGGCCCTCTTCTCGCGTGCATCCGCAATAAGGCAAATTGGGGGCATCCTCCCGCGTTGACCACCCAAGTTGAGACGAGTCGCTTGCACGGACACTCCTTCCTTCAAAAAAGGAAAGAAATAACAGAAACAAGGTCAATTAGATCTCCTCTGTAATTCATCTCTTGCGTGTGAAACGAACCAGACCACAGGGAGAGGGGGCCAGAGAGGGGGGTGGCGTGGGGAGGATATTAAAGTAGGGCTTGTTAAATTTGAGACTCTCGGTTGAGGGTTGGAACCGACGCGGGAAGACGGGGTTTTTTTTTTAAAGGGGAGGGGGTGAGGAGAGGGTTCTACTGCAAGTAAGGTGGAATTATGAAAATTGAGCCCAAGACTACAACAGTGTGTTCGGCTGCTGCCTGGGGCTTTGCGACCTCTAGCCCTGTTTTCTCTTGAGGAAGTTCCGTTTCAGGACTGGGAATCAATTTGTTTGCGCGCCTTGCAACCCATAGAACAAGAAGGATAGAATCGGCGACGGTGGTACTGTAAAGCGTGCCTTCTCTCATCCGCTCACGTTGTTGCTCCCTAGTGTAACTACGATGCTAGAATCTCTCTGTACTGTTTCCCACGCCGCCGCCACCTTCCTGTTTTCTCCGGCAGGTTCTGTATCCAACACTACAGGGCAATCCTACGCGTGTCTACTCAGAAGTAAATCCCATTGGGTTCAGTGGGACTTACTCCCAGGATGGAAAGTGTGCATACTATAGGATTGCAGCCCACCTTTATCTGTCGCTCTTGTTACTTTGCGGTTCCCGCCCTGGCAATTTTCATTCTATACACACCAACCAGTGGCACATAGTCAGGATTAGTTAAGACACCTTCACCATGGCTAGAGCGATTAAAGGATGGCTAACGTTTCCGACTGCATGTTTTTTGGATGAAATGGACATTGTAATCAGCAGCGCTATCCTATGCATGTTTACTCGGAAATAAGTCCTACTGTGTTCAGTGGGGTGGTTTACTCCCAGGAAAATGTGCATTAGATTGCATCGGAAGGCTGCGACCTAGTGCGAGCGACTGACTCCTTCTGAAGCCTGCATAGGATGGCACCACTCTGTCTACGGTCCTGTAAGGGGTGGGAGCGTTATTTATTTATTTATTTTTCACATTTTGATACCGCCCTTCCTCCAAGGAGCTCAGAGTGGTGTACATATTTCCTCCCCTCCTTTTTGTCCTCACAACAACCCTGTGAGGTAGGTGGGGCTGAGAGATAGTGAGTGGCCCAAGGTCACCCAGGAAGTTTCGTGGCTGAGCGGGGAAACCACTACACCATCCTGGCGTTATTCCAATGGCATTCGGAAGAAAGGGCTGTGGTCTTCTTCCTGAGCCTCCATCATATGTCCGTCCCCCCCCCCTTTCTTGCTTGCCTCTATGTTTTTACTACTAGCTTGCTCCTATGAGCAAGTCGCTCCAAATGAATTTTGTGTGACCACTCATCTCCAGGGTAAGTGGCCAGAATAAGTAACCTCGGTCTATGTCGGTTTGGTTCCCCGGGAATTTTTCTGGACTCGAGTCAGTGGCTAGCAATTTAGGAGTTATTCGTCAGTAAGGGGACTCCGTCCGGGATGCAATAGCATTCATGCTTACCTGGGAGAAATATTAACTGAAATCACTCGGGGGGGGGGGGGTTTCAGAGGTCAATATGGTCAGGACCGGGCGATCCACAGACCTCTTACTCTGGATTAGTCATCTTGACTTCAACAGAACCCATCCTGAGTCCAATCGACATTCGGCAAATTATCCAAACAGCCATATGATCCCATAAGCATTTCAGTGCTACTAGAATAGGCGAGAGATAGTCATTTAATGTGTCGAGTCCAAAGTGACCTAATCGTAGTAGCCCCCACTTCGCTTTACTTAGATATCTGTAGTGTTTCGGACTAAGCGGTTTGCGGACCATAGCGTAGCCTCAGTCTAGGATTCCCAGTTAGTTTCCCACCCCAGTTTAATACTTCTCTTGGGACAACTTCGCTTGCAGTTCAGTAGCTGGGTTTTTTTTTTTTCTGCTGCTGCTGCTGCTGCTGCGGTACCGCCTATTTGCAGGACTCACATGTGCCTTTGGGAGAAATTAGTCGACTTTGGATCTGAGCGCGCTTTTTACGTGTCTGCTGCTGCGGGTGCCGAGGAAGGGGTGGAGGATTTACACCTTCTCTAGGAAGCTGAAGCACTACGCTTCCCCCGCCCCGCATTACATTTTATGGAAGATCTGTACAGTGCACCCAAACGGAGCATGAGGTAGGAGCGTGAGGGGCGATCCCGACCTTCCAAGGCACGGCTGCCGTAGCTAATCGCCACCCCCAAGATGTTGCACAGAACTGAATGGAAACGTTCTCTCCCCTCTCGCCATTGGGTAGCACTAATCGACGCGGCTTCCTATTGGATTACGTGAAGGGGAGAGACCTCCTTTAGGAATGTACTATGGCTTGTCTGGCATTTTTCTCTCCTGGGGAAATAGGAGTGAAACGCTTAGTAGCTTCGTTTCCTGCGTTTCAAGGCTGAGAACTCGATTGGTCGCTTGAACTTCCCCCGCCTGCCTTTTGTGTTAGCTTTCTCGGCCGTGTGTGTGCTAAAGCACAGAGGCCGCCGGCAGCCACGCCAGACTTCGTGCAGACGGAAAACCCAGCCTTGTTTGCACAACCCACAGCCAGCCGGTCACGTGAAATCCTCAGCCCGCCTCCCCGGCCTTCCCCTTTTCTCTGAATGTGCGGTCTCGCCCCCTCCCTTTCCTTCAATGAATACACACAAGCTTTCTCCTTAAAGCAACACTCCCCCATTTTACTATCTCAATCAACATCACACTCTTGCAACTTTTGAGGCCTGAAAAAAACTAAGGGGGGGGGGGAAATAACTAACGATGGCGGCGGGTGGTAGGACACACACGACCCAAAGATCTTGCATTCTTTCTCCCCGTCTAAATCCTGCACGGGGAGGGCGGGGAAGAGAAAGAATCCGAGAACCAGGACGGGCACGTGCGAAATTTCACTCATTTAACCACGCAAGAAAAAATAGAAATAAGCTTATAAGACAATAAATTGAAAATATATTCCTGCGATGTTGCTTACTAGTGTGGCATTCCTATTACCACTGTGGACCATTTAAACAAGTTTCACTATCCCGCAAATGGTCATGCTGTAAGTTTTGATAAAGTCTGTAACACACACACACCAACTGTATATGACTGATTTTAAATACACGAAAATATGGAGAGCGGATGCAAATTTTCGAAGGCGATCCAGCATCTGAAAGTATCCACCAGCTGCACATTCTTGCTCTTAGTGCATTAAGATGGAATTTTTCTAGAGTTTAAACGAGTAATTTGGCACTTCACGTTTTAAAATCTGTTGTTTCAAGGATTAAGATCTCATTGTGGTCTTTTCCTTAATACAGCTGGTTGTTTTCTTGTAAAGAACTCAGACTTTTCTTTGGTTCGGGGAGAGAGAGAGAGAGAGAGAGAGAGAGAGAGAGAGAATCTGGCTCTGTACACCGCAGTATCCACCACCCTGCCATTATTTGTGCAAGCCTGGGAATTCAGCTTGGACCTCCCAGTAATCGTTGCAGCTTGAGGCCAAAGTGCCTCTAAAAGGATTTTCTTTTAAAGGCTTAGGAAATAGTTGTGTGTGCGTGTGCTGCGTGTGTTTCACACTCTCATTTTCTCTTTAAAGGAAACAAAAAATTAGTAAGTCGAACGCGAGAGGAAATTCTGTTATGCGTGTTTGTTTAAAAAGCGTCTCCCTCTCTTTCACGCTCTTTCCCCTCTCCTAAAAACACTTTCTTGAAAAGAAAAGGAAGAAGAGAAAGAAATGAAAGGGGGTGGAAAGAGAGAGGCATTCCTTAATGGAAGTATTGCATGCAAAGAAGGCTGGATCTCTTTAAGGCTCCCCTGAAGTTGGAGATGCACACACAAGGGTTGCCTGCCTGGGTGGTCTCTCTACTTTGGTGAGCTGTTGCTAAGCAGCTAATAATAGTCATGTTTGCTGAGTAATTTCTGCCCTCTTTGAGCCAATCGCAGCCCAGAAACCCAAGCCATCTGACAGCCCCAGGGGCGGGATTTCAGCTCTTTTTTCCCTCTCTCTCCCCTCTCCCTTTCACCCCTCCTCCTCCCCTTTATCCAAATGGAGAGAGTTCCTTTTTTCCCCCCTTCTTCATCTCATCTATTGAAGCAAGGGAGCTGCTGCTGCTTGCTGCTGCTTACACGCAGAGGGAGAAAAAGTGAGAGACACACGCATCTAGCGAAGAGAAGGAGCCCGGGGAGACCGTAGAGACAGCTCTGCACCCAGACAGAATGGTACAGCGCACCGAGACGCGGCAACAGCAGCAACATTGAGATCAAGGCTCTCTCCAGCCCTCCTTTGCTTTGGCGAAAAAAGAGACCGGGGGGAGTTTGGGTTTTCTTCCAGCGGCCGAACGGTGAGGAGCCTGGAGAAAGCAACTCAAGCCGGAGAAGAGGTGGGGGGAAGACGAGCCCGCACAGATCCCCCTGGCCCCACTCACACGCACACTGGATGCGGGTAGCGGCAAAGGCAAAGACCTCCGGATCATCACGAAATGTTGCAATGGAAGGCTCAGGGTCTGACTCGCCGGGAGCAACTACAGCAGCAACAGCAGCAGCAGCAGCCAACGCGGTATGAAGAAGTGGTCTGTCAGCAGCAGCAGCAGAGAATCGCCCCCAAGCCAGCCAGCCCCCGGTCCCCCTGGATCGCCCCAAAGCAGCAGCACCAGAGCGCCGGGGGGAACCACGGAGGACCCAGCCTCTGGGTCGTCAAAACAACAGCAGCGGCTGCAGCCCCGGCTCTGCGGCGGCAACATGGCCTCAGCTGTTAGTGCCTCGGAGCCGGAGAACAGCAGCAGCGGCAGCGGTGGCAGTAGTAGCGGCGGTGGAGAAGGCGGATGCAGAGAGCCAGATCGGCCGGGGAGAAGCGGCAGCAGGAGACGGAGGACCGGCGGGAGCAGACGCGCCGCGCAGCCTGAGCTGGAATATCTGCAGCGGCCGAGCTACTGCGATGCAGGATTCGCCTTGGAACAGATAGCAAAGGTGCTTGAACGAGATCTTGCTCCCTCGCCAGAATGTCTTTTTCTCTTAAACGGGAGGGAGGGAGGAGGGAGAGGAGGCGAAGGATCACCAATAAAATGCCGGGAGAAAGTTATGCATGTGTGCAGGGGGTGTGTGGAAGTGCGCGGCTCTTGAGTGGTAGAGAGGCAGCCCTCCTTCCCTCCTGTCTTGGACCCACTTTTCCTGGCGTGTGCGTGTTTGCAGCCCTCTCATTAAAAGTACTGTACCCGGGATGGCTTCACACTGCGTGTGTGTTTTCCCTCATTCCTTCCTTACAGGGAAAGAAACTGGGTTTTTTCTCCCCCTCCCGTTTTCTCGTTTGCATTCCTCCGGCTTTGATTTCTGTCCAACTCCTAGTAAAAGTTTAAAACGCGAAAAAGAATTCTCTGCTGTACATCCTTATCGTCGCTCCCCCGCACACACACACACGGCCAAAAAACCCTGGGAAGTGTGGAATCTGCGCTTCCCTAAATCTTGCCGAACTCGGCGTTTCACCTCCAGTGGCAGAGAGGAGAGTGAAAGTTGTAAACAAATTGCTACCTTAAATCTCCCCCGTTCTGGTCAAGATTGGACAACTTGACTCCCCCGCATCCCCCCCTTCGCCTCGAGGAAAGTAACGAGCCTGGAAAAAAGAGTTTCAAGTTAAGTTTCAGCTGAGCATTTTTTTCTCCCTGCAAAGTACACAGCGTTGCTTTTCTTCAGTGATCGTTTCATTTCAGTGAGCAGAGCTTTTTCTCCTTCTTCAAGCCTTTGAGGAAAAGCAAGAAATCCATGTGGCTGCCCTCTTCCGTTCACAAATATTGTCGTAACTTACAGATGGCTGCTCCGCTTCCTAATTCAGATCACACAGCGTCTCCAAACCCAATAGCAATGAATAACTATAATAAGCTTATGATGGTAACAACGTTCCTGACCACGTGGGCCGTGCATTTACTACGGAGTTGGAGCTTAGGCGTTGGGAGGGCAAGGATGACAACTATTATTGGGGACAACAAACTCGCTTTTTCTCCACCCTTCTAGAACAGGAAAGGAGGGGGAGAGCTTTCTTCCCTGCCTCCTTCAGTATTGCTTGACATGTATGTTTAAAGTGTCATACACATTTCTTCGTGTGTTTGCCCTTTTAGCAAGTTGAATGATTTCTTTTTTTGCAAATGGAATCCATACGGGATCCCCCATAAGGACAAGGCAGTGGATAGTTCTTTAGATAAGGGAGCATGTACTGTCTGTCTCATTTATACAGAACTCCAGCTGTGATGTAATCCAGCAGCCTGCACTGATTTATGAATAGGAGAACCATCAGCACACGCACCCACCCACCCACCCCACAGTGTTGCATATGGTTTTTCACTGCGCACATGAGGAACTCTGGGGCTGCTTTGAGTGGGGGCTGAAACATTTTGCAAGCATGCATGCCTCACCGCCTTGGTCTGTCATGTTACTGTCACTATTGACCCAATGTACACGTACAATGATACTTGTTAAAATTCTGATTTTGAGCATGTGTTTTGTTATGCTTTGATTGGGGGAATGGTGTGCGTGCGCGCGCACACACACACACACACACACACACACACACAAAGGATGTGTATATGACTCTTCTCAAGCCCTGAACTGATAACCATGTCCTTGCATTACAGGGAAAGGCTACTGGAAGAAAAGCACCGCTGTGGCTAAGAGCAAAGTTTCAGAGACTGTTATTTAAACTGGGCTGTTACATTCAAAAAAACTGCGGGAAATTTTTGGTTGTTGGCCTTCTGATTTTCGGGGCTTTTGCTGTGGGATTAAGAGCAGCCAATCTCGAAACCAATGTGGAGGAGCTCTGGGTAGAAGGTAAGGCTGGATTCCCTATCCTTATTTTGATTTTTTGCTTTCATTTGTAGCTTTTAGTTTGCATCTTTGAATGCACACACTCTTCCCTCTTGCCAAAGGCTGGTTGCTCAGCAGTGTTGGCTGCAGGCCAGATTCAGGACTATACAGAACTGTAATCCATTCTGGAGGTGATGTTTTGTGAGGTGCAGTGGGAGGGGGGGAAGCTATAGTCAGTGTGTGGTGAAAAGAAGGGAGGCTCACTGGGTCCCCCCCAAAATGAGGCCACCACAAAACCAGTCTGGCTCTGCCTGTGTGTCCTGTGAAGAGGAGACCATGGTGTCAAGGCAGGGGGTTGGTTTTGAGTTGACTATTTCTTTCCTCTCAAGTGCATGAAAGGAAAGTCTGTCTGGAAAGTAGCCCACCCCCTCCGCCATTTTGTGTGTGTGTGTGTGTGCGTGTGTGTGTGAGCAGCAGCAGCAGCAGCAGCAGCAGGAACAGAAGGAACGTGATCGGCACAGCTCAGTAGGGCTGTGCTTGTGTGTGGTCCTGTTTTTTTGGACAGCTTTCAGCTTTGAGGGAAAAACATTTGTCTTAAGGTAAAAAAATGGAAAAGTGAAGCACAGACTGGAACATATGTTGGAATGTTTGCAAAGCAGATTACTGGTCTCCCTGAGTGGGGGCTCAGTTTCCTGAGGGGGGGGGTGCCTTATTTAAAAAAAATAAAGGCAAAAATTGACTTTTAAACAAGATAGAGGAGTTCTGACTTTTTAAACACTTCATTGATGCACATCTTTTTATATATCAACTTAGGATAAACTTTAGCTAGGTTAGGTTAAGAGTAAATTTTTGTTCGTTTAAATTAAAAGCATTTTGTTTTCATAGTTGTATTTAATGGGGGTGGGGATTAGGCAGACTTGTCCACTGAAACCTTCCAGTACAACATGTACTTATTTTTAGAGGATTTTTTTCTCTGTGACTGAGTTTTACACAAATATAGGTATTTGATGTGAACAGAATTGCTTTGCATCTGTATCACTGGAAGAGAGAGTACAGGCTCTCTCAGTGCAATCCACTCATGAGTCATGCTTATGCAGAAGTAAAGTCCATGGAGTTCCACAGGACTTACTCCAAAGTAAGCACAACCTTACTTTATCCCTTTTGGGGGTAATATAATTCAGTTTTTTTTAACAGAGATATGCTGAGTCACATGTGTTAATATTACCACAATGAAACAGCTTGGACTTACTAAAATCGATGAAAGTGTTTGACTCATAAATGATAACATGGAGGGTTTTATAATCATTACTGCAGAATGGCTATAGGTACATTCAGAAAGCTATGGTAGATTAAAGGAAGCCCATCCCATCTCATCCAACCCCAGACTAAAAAAGAAAGCTTACTTCATGAAGCGCTAGGATATATTGGAGCTAGAGAGCCTACTCTTCAGTGACAAAGGCCCTGCTTGACTTTAACTGGAGCAACATCAAGAAAAATTAACTGATAGCTATGATGATCATGTCATTTTGAAGTATAATAAAGTTTTATGCATGTGTTCATTCAATGTAAATGGCAATGGATCAAATACTTCAGCACCTATATTTTGGTTTATGTGCAGTCCCCAACTCCTATACGTAGATATTCTGGAAATAGGAGTTAATCCAGGAATTCAGGGTTTCTCAAAATATAATGGCTGACACATACCTACATCTGCACAGGAGGTATGAACATGTGGGATGAGAACAGTCTGTTGTTGTAGTTGCTGGGGTCTCCCATGGCAGCCACAAGTCTGGCTGTATAAGTGGCTGTACAAGTGGCAGGTAATGGATAAGATAGAGGGATCTTAAATAGATGTTTGTGTGGGCAGAGTGCATGTAGGTAAAAAAATGAGATGACACAGGACCTGAATGTCTAAGGAGGGTTGGTCAAATTTTTAATATAAATTGGGAACCCCTGTATGAAAGGGATTGGTATATAACCGCCTTGGGCACCCCAATGTTGGGGAGAAATGGCAGTATTTGAATATTTTAAATAAATATAGATAGGGCTGTGGGACATATGAAAGTCATGGTAGTTTATGTCCTTAGAAGTTGACCAAAATGTAACTTGTTTATAAATACTTGTTTGTTTGAACTTCTTCTGTTCATTCAGTTCTTGGTGTACAGTAGGTTAACAGATACCTCTATTAACTGAATGCTAAATTCTACTAGCTATTCTAGGCTATAATCTTGAACCCATTTGCATGTTCATAAATCCAGCTGTCTGCAGTTGGGCTTACAAGCATGAGAGTGGATTTAGGTCTGAAGTCATCTTGTCTTGGCTGACTTGCATAATCTATCCTTGAAGATTGATGGTCCCATCTCTTACCACCTACTTCTCCTGACAGGTTAATGCTTGCAACTTCCTGATTACTGCAAATTTATCTGTGATTGAATGCATAATATAAATATTACTCTGGAGAGGAAAACAAAAAGATCTCCCAAAAACCTGCATGCTTTGCCACTATTGTAACTTCTTTTCATGTCACATGGCACTGTATTGCTGTATGAGAAGACACACGCGCACCCATTTTTCTTTCTGCTATCAAAGCTACGTTGAAGTTGAACTCAAACATTTTATTACTGTACTTGGGTCATGTTCATAATACACATTGTATTGCGTATTAAGCATTGCTTTCACCGACCTGAATGGCTCCGAAAGCGAGGTGGCGGGGGCGCTTCGTGCTCCCGTGTAACGGAGGGTCTGACCGCGGCGGAACTTAGAGCTCCGCCCCCCCTGCAGTGACGCCAGTGTATACATGGCCATGATGACCTGTCCAGTTTTACATTCATGCACCGTAGTTTATTACATCTTGATATGGAATGTTAAATTTAGAAGGTTTTCTAGGTGGTACTAGAAAGGAAACATATTTCTGTGGATGAAAATATAAATAGAAGGGAGGACTACACTCTGAAGGAATGAGTGGGAGAAGCTAGCTTGGAAAATGTGGTTCTAGCTTTGTGGTAGTGCTGGAAATGATAAGTCCATGTTTGTATCTGTACAAAGAGATGCAAAAAGGGGCATAATGCACTGGGAACGTTTTCATAGAACCACAGAATGTTAAAGTTGGAAGGGACCTTGGAGGTCATCCAGTCCAATCACTGGTCAGCACAGGCAACTGCTACAGCATCCCTGACCCTTGGAAACCTCCACTGAGGGAAGCCCACACTGCTTCACGAGACAGACTGTTTCAGTGCCAGACAGACACCTCTTGCAGTTAGGAAATTCTTCTTCATGTCTAATCTAGAGCTACGTCCACCAGGTCCCTGTAGTTTCAACCCACTGGTTCTAGTCCTGCCCTCGGGAACCACAGACAGTAAGTTATCCCCTTCTTCCACATGACAGCCCTGCAGAACACGAAGATGGCTATCCTGTCTCTTCTCTGGGCTAAACATACCAAGCTCTTTTAACCGTTCATCATAGGTCTTGGTTTCCAGGCCCCTCACTATCATAGTTGCCCTCCTCCGAATCTGCTTCAGCTTATTCATGTCTGCCTTAAAACATGGTGCCCAAAACTGGATCCAGTATTCCAAGTGAGGTCTGAATAGTGCAGTATAGAGTGGAATTATTATTCTTGTGATCTGGACTCTATACCTTTGCTAATGCAGCCCATGTTTGGTTTGTTTTGTTTGTTTGTTTGTTGCAACTGCATCACGCTGCTGGCTCATGTTCAACTTGTGGTCCATGAAGACACCTAGATTTTTTGTTTCTATGCATGCTGTTGTCAAGTCAGGTTTTCCCCATCCTTGTACAAACTGATTATTTGTTCCTACAAGGGGGATTTTGCATTTGTCTCTGCTGAACTTCATCTTGTTCTTATGGGCCCACTGGGGCAGAAGCGTCATCTGGGGGGGGGGCTTGGTGCCCTGGGCACCAGGTGCCGCTTTGGGGGGGGGCGGAATATTGCGGGCCACTTAACTGTTTTTCCCATTGCTTGTTTGCAGCCATCTTGGCTGCGTTTCGGCCCTCCCGCCCCCCCCCTCGGTCCAATTGGCTCCAAAAAGGAAGCCGCGTGCTGACGTCACAACGTGGGCAGCGTCACGTTGGTGTCCTCCCCATGTGGGGGCGGAGCAACACCACTGACTGGTTGAGCCTGTTTGGAGTGCAAACGTCTCTTGAATGAATGGCAAATGCCAGTAGAGCTTGTGCTGGAGGTGCTCCCAGTGGATTGTCTCCACAGTCTGTTAAATTACCATGTAGTATGCAGGAAGGTCCTGTCTGTTTTAAATCAAGAAATGTTCTGTCCTATGTGTATGTAAAGCCATTCTTTAGCAGAGGCGTGTAGTGTCACCTACAGAGGTGCACTGAGGATCATTTAGGATGTTGGCACACATTATGAAGAAGGGGGCAGGAAAAGTACAAGTGAATGATGCCCCCCCTTTTTGTTTCCAGTGGACCATGCAAAGGGGGGGAGGGACTTTCTTCTCCTCCATGGTGAGATGCAGAAACAAAACCCAGCTGTTGAAACAGCTTGTTTTTTTCCCCACCAAGATGAACATTTCTCCTTAGCCTATTACACCAGAAGTCTGAAACACATTCACTCCCTTGTGCTTCCATGTAGTGTGCAGTTGTGTGGCTTAGCAGACCTTTAACCATGTCACATTCATAGAGCAGTTTAAAAAGCGGATCTTCTTTCAGTCTTTCAATTCATGCTTATGAGTGAAGTAGGCATTCTAATCCACAGAACCATGTTAGTATGGAATGGGGTGGGGTGTTATTTGTGCTAACTGATCCAGGAATGCAAAGAATGGGCTTGTGTAGAAAGCGAAGGGCTACCATCCACAAAAGCAGACCAGTGCTATTGAAGTCTGAAACACTGGGCCAGCTGAGATTATATTTTATTTTTATTTTATTTATTTATTTATTTATTTATTTATTTATTTTTCACATTTTTATACCACCCTTCCTCCAAGGAGCTCAGAGTGGTGTACATATTTCCTCCCCTCCTTTTTGTCCTCACAACAACCCTGTGAGGTAGGTGGGGCTGAGAGATAGTGACTGGCCCAAGGTCACCCAGAAAGCTTCGTGGCTGAGCAGGGATTTGAACCTGGATATTCCAGGTCTAAGTCCGACTCCCAAACCACTACATTCAGAGCCAAGAGCGCACCCATAATTTTGTGGGGCCAATCCGAATGACAAAGTATAATCTGAACTGACCCTGTTACAGACTTAACTTGCTCCTACACCTTTTTACTTAGAAGAAAGGTCCCATTTGTTTCATTAAGACTTATTCGGAAGCAAGTGTGCACACTTACTACAGTCAGTAGCGTCGCTCCGGTAGGGGCGGGGCTGTAAGTATCGCTCTGGTCATAGTCTCTTTACCGAGCGAGGAGGAGGCAGCCCCGCCCCCTCACTGTCCGAGCCAGTCCCCTGCGGAGAAAGCAGGGAAACTCCGCAGGGGACTGGCTCGGACAGTGAGGGGGCGGGGCTGCCTCCTGCTCGCTCGGTAAAGAGACTATGACCAGAGCGATACTTACAGCCCCGCCCCTACCGGAGCGACGCCTCTGACTACAGTAAGCTCTATTGAACTTGGTGAGACTTACTTCTGAGTAAGCATGCATAGGATTGCACTGTGCACCTTTTAATGCTGCAGTTCCTTTCAGACTACTTGCACTGCAGCCTATGACTTAGTGTGCAGACCTGGGATCCTTTTTGGAAAGGTCAGCACTAATGGCCGATTCACACTACAGTTTTCCAGGCTCCTTGCGGATCTGCGGAGGGTAGCAGAGCTGTTTTTATGCTTGCGTAGCAGCTTGCGGAGCAGAAACGCAGAGGCAGGAAAGTTGGTTTCCCCTCAACTTTTGAGGTGGTTGTGCTTGCGGAGCTGGGGATGTTCGCGGAGCTAGGGCAGCCCACCAATCGGAGGAGCGCACTTCTGTTCACCAAATCACAGCTGTGCTTTCTTAAGAAGGCGGGACAGAAGGAGGGACAACAGGCGGCAAGACACTCCCCCAGCTCCAACCGCATAGACAAGCGCATACGCAGGGGCAGAGGCAGGGACAGGGCCATCCGCGCCAGGAAAACTGTAGTGTGAATTGGCCCTAAGGCTCTGGTCAACAACTAGTTTTGCCAGAGCAAGACTTTGAAAAGATAGCGGGCCAAAACTCCAATCCCACCTTTTCACTCACAATGTAACTTGTCAGCATATCCCATCACCATTGATACCTCTTCCATCACAGCCCTCTCTTTTACTTCTAGGTTAGCAACTAGGAGGCAGGTGACCTCCTTCACAGAACTGGCTTTGACCCTGGGGTCAGCAGCACCAAATCTTTACTAGAAAGAGCAGATTAACGATAGCTCTTTCTCTCTGTTCAATATTGTTGAACAATATTGGCCAAATAAGGCGAATACTTCAAATGACTTAAAATAGATGTCCATGGCCGGTGCAATAAAGACACTTATTTTTGTTGTTAAAGCTTTTTGAAAATTATTGCCTCTCAAGGAATTGTCAGTATTTATATTAGAGACCAGTCTGTTTCATGTAATTGTCTGTTGGGATCATAGGGGGAACACAGTGTCAAAAGATATTATGCCCTTAAAGCCTGCTGCAATTGAACTATAAACTTACAAAATCCCTGCTCAGACTTCACTGTGAATGTATAGTTTGAATGAGTTTTAAGATCATCCAGACTCTAAGGTGAATGATTAGCAGTGTACGTTTAAAGCTATTAGAGTTGAAATATTTATATAAGGGTTGCAAAATCCCACCTGGTGGGCAAGTTCTCAGAAAAGAAGGGCGGGGGAGCAGAGAGCAAGAAAGCAAAATTATTCTTGTAATGTTCTTTTCCCACTCTCCAACTTGTGCCAACACACTTGGACTTCTATAAACCAACTGGTACATAGTGGCTTTCCCTGCATCACTTCTTGGCTGCAACAGGGTCTGGGGGGGATATATATTACATTTATTTATACAATATTTTATGAACCCCCCTCCTTGATCTTACAGCTGCCACTCATATTTCATTTGCCCCCCCTTACATGCCACAAAATCACACCAAGCTTAGTTATATTGCCACACTTTCTACCTTGCAAATTCATCCAGTATCTCTCAGATCTTCACATTAAATGATTATTTGACTTACCTTCTTCTCATTCACCTCAGTTAAATTTACTCCCAAAATATTTTAGAAAGGTTTGTCTTAAACATGTAAATCTATCTGTTACGTTAGACTTTGGAAGCTCTTGTATTAACACGGGCCTGATCTTCATAGGTGGCAGAATGGGATGGTAAGAATGGACTGTACCACATCAGACTACAGATATGAAATACCATGTCTGAATGCATTTCTGTGCGAAAGCTCCCTGCAAGTGGAAAACTAGCACATCAGGGAAACAACCCATTTCTGTCCTAACTACTAGGTTACTTCTTGCAGGAATCTTTTTACATTGGGAAGCATTCAAAAATGTGATCCCCTACCTGAAGCAGTGCAGTCTGTTCTTCCACCTCAGGTCTCTTCTTCCACCTCATCTCTCTCTTATTCTGTTTGCATATTTTGACCAGGTCTGAGAGAGCTTCCAAATAAAGGCAATGCTTTTAGTGGGTGGCCAGTGCCCTGATTCAGGCCAGCCCCAAGCCAGGCATTGCCTGTGCCCATCTCCCTGTGCTAATTGTTGCACTTCCTGTTGTGATGCTATGGTGGCTAGTTAGGAGTCACGAAGGACCCTTCGATATAAACGTAGAGTTGTATAAATCTGGTTCAGCCTGGGCCACAGAATCCACAGCCTTGGTAGCTCTTTCTCTTTCCAGTTTGATTTGTAGCTAGTTTTGCTACGTAGGCACCAATAAGAAGCAACTGTAAAAATATAAACTCCTATAAATATTAAAACTCTAACTACCCTACTCTTGACCACCAAAAGCCAACAAAAATAATAATTTGAAGAAAAGGAGCAGGGTAGAGCAACTGCTGGGAGCCATATCCTTCGACAGAAGGTGCTGAGGCCTCAGCACCTTAGAGGCATCTGCTGCCATCCAGGGCCCTCTATGGCTGTTTCTCGCTGCTGTTGCCATTTGTCTGCCCAGCTGCTGTACGAATGATAACAGCAAGGAGCAGCAGTTGCTATCGCCTCCCTGCTCTCTCCCAGAGCGGGCAGTGATGGCAATGCAGAGGAGCAACAGCCATCTGCTCTCTTGCTTGCCCATCCACTCACTTGAAGGAAGACGAGGGAGGGTGTCTTGCCCAAGAGCCCCTGCCACCGCTGTCTAGAGTCAGTGTTGCTTAGGAGATACAACTTGACTCACTTCCTATAAAGATGATTCTAATTACATATTTACGGCCCAATCCTATCCCCCCTCCCCATCAGCGCAACTGGAACTCATGTACCAGCAGTGCAGAATGGTCTGCAGCGTTGTAAAACATGTCACACGCTACTACCAGGCTGCAGCAGCAAATGGAGAGTGGTACCGGCCACATGGCATCAGCTCGTCTGGCTCCCCCGGGACCAGTAAGTTGGTGTGGGCGGGAAGAGGAATAATGGGGCAGAGAGGGGGAGGATCAGGGCCGCTGGCAGGCATGTCTGAGGGGGGCAGTTACTGGCAGCAAAGGTGCTGTCAATATCCTATGCACCCCACCCAGCCTTGCCACACACCCTTGGGTCCACTTGGACATGTGCCAACCAAAGAGCTGGCACAGATCTGAGTAGACCCATAGGATGACAGGGGGCTTACCTGGAGGTAAGGGAACAAAAGTTCCCTTCGAGGAGGTGATTGTCGTCCCCCCCCCCCCACACACACAGGATGCATGGCACAGCTACTACCCCATGGCACAGCTACATCGGTGCAAGTGGCAGGGGATAGGATTGGGGCATTAATATATCGAGAGCCATCTGAATTATATTGGGAATTATCTGGTAAAGTAACATGACTCTGAATAGTAGAGTGCTCAGACACCACCTCTGTGAAAGTACTGACAGTCTCAAGTAGCTGCAAAAGACCCTCTCACCTGTGGAAATAAATAATATGCATGAGTCAGTGTCTGAGAAAGGGGCTGCCCTATGGCTGTTGAAATGTAACTGTTGCTGATAATGAAAGAACATTGGCAAGAGGGGTCATTCTCCTCCTCAAAGGCTTCAACATCACATGACTCCATGACAAGGAAAATAAAAGATAATGTTGGCAAAATTAAGATGCTGCTGCAGCTACCCTAGGCAGAAGGGAGCAAGAGGACTCTTACTCGCTGTAGCAAATGTTGTTTGCTCATTTGGCAGCCCGCTGTACCAAGATACATTTCTATGTTAAGCCCAACCCCTTTTTCTCAGACGCGATGATTTTAATCGGGGGAAACAGCTTAGTTTGCCTTGTGGAAATTTAATTTCTAGTGTTTTTAAAAAATATCAAATGCATCCTAGCCAAAATTAATTGATTCATATGCTACAAACATCTCAAAGCTAAATAATGAGCACCCGAATAAATAAGAGGGGGTCCTGCAACAAAATTCACTTTTTCCTGTAAGTCTCAATGGGGCTTACTTCACAATAAGTATGCCCTGGATCACACTGTTGCGTTTTAGGAACCGGACTACACTTCTCAGCAGCATGGAACACTCAGTCTTACCTTTCTCTCACTCTTTCTCTCTGTTTGAAATCTTCTGTTTGCTTGCCTTGTTTCCTATGCATCTCTCCTTTCTCTCTTTCACCCAGTCATCCACAAAGTACTGATCAACATACTGTACAGCACTGTACTATGTTGAAACTGATACTGAAAGTACTATTCTTTTCCCCCCCCCCCCACCCCACCCCGTTGGAAGTTCCAATGCCATATCTAGGATCCAGACTTTCTCTTGTTAACCCTTCCACTCCTTTGGAAGCAAAACTTTTGGGGCAGTTTTGCCCTGTTGGGAGTTTTGGTTATTGAAAGTGTCTAACTTCTGCTAACTTTCTAACTTCTAATAAGGACCCAGAAACATCCATCTTCTTTGAGAGTGGTCCCATTTTGGCTGCAGTCTGATCAGCGCTCAAGACCTGGGTTTGCGATATAGGGAGAGATTATGCTAATTCATGCATTTTATTTCAAATCAGTCTTGATTTGCCCCTGTTTTTAAATGTTAGTCAAATAACCATCTTGAAGAAGTTAAAGAAACAACAGTACAGGTGGGCCCCCATATCCGCTGGGGATATGTTCCAGGCCCCTCCGTGGATACTTGAAACCGTGGATAAGAGCGAACACCCCCTCCATGGTTTCCTGAGGGCCCCCCCCCACCCTGCCTCCCCTGCAGGCAGGCATGCTTGCCCCCCCCCCCCAGCTCTTATTTTTCTTTCAGCAAGCTTCATTTCTTCCTTAAAACAAACAGAGAAGCAGCCTCCATTGCAGGCAAGTAGAACGAGACTAAGTCCTAGAGAGGCTCTGCAAGGTTAACCTTTCAGAGCCTCTCTAGGACTTAGTCTCGTTCTACTTGCCTGTAATAAGCAGCCAGAAGCTGCTTCTCCTGTTTGTTTAAGGAAGAAACGAAGCTTACTGGGGAAAAAAGTAAAAGCCTGGGGGGGTCCCCATGATTCGTGGATAATGTACATGTGTGCTCCACAGTGAACATACCAGTATATCGGTGTCTCCATAACATATAGGTCCTTCACTGCATCCTGTCCATCGACATTACAGATAGTGAAAATATGGACTTTGTAATAAAAGCCTAAAGCTAGAGTAATAGTTTTGTAGCTACCTGCTTTGCTGGTTTTCTATACTTCCAATTTAGTGTACAAATCCTGAACATACACACAGAGAGTTGTTGTCTAGATAAAACTTTGTATTCAGCCTATTGGTACGATAGAAGGAGCTGGCCAAGGTGACTGCTCTATGTATTTTTGCTCCCATTGAGCAGGTAACCATTTTTTCTCAACTCAGGATGAATGAAGGAGATGGGAGATGGCTTGGAACGACTATTAACTCATTTATTTTTGAAAGGTGTATTTCATTATTATGTTCCAAATGGGGGAAAAAATTGGATCTCCTTTTCCTAGCTTAGTTGTGCGAATGTTTCAACAGATCTAAGAAAAGGAGATGGCTAGTAAAGAAGTGAGTTTATTTTTGAATTAAGCAACTTCATGCATAGTGTGTCGTGACTTATCTGTTCTATATTCTTCACACACTTCGCAAGCTGGGTGTTTTTATGCAATACAGGAATGATGGAAGACTTGGCTCTAAGGGAGTAGAAAAGACAATTTATGGCATTTTTTCCCCAAGGGGTGCCAACTTCCTGTTGTAACAAGAATTTTAAACAAATATTTAATATAATGGGTTTGGTTCCACATTACATGGTATCAGATTTGATAGAATGCCATGGATCACAGGAAGAAAAAGCAAATAACGTATCGTGGAGCTGAATTGCCAGCAGACATATTTGTCATCTACTAATGGAAAGGCTTTCAGCAATTCAGCTCCTAAAGTTCAAATTGTGTGGTAATATGAATGAATTTTCATCCCTATATGCTCAAGATACACTTACATTAAGATCTTGGAATTTTAAGAGTCATAGGTCTTGTTTGTATGAATGGTGTTCAGAAGCTTTTCCATACCATAACCACATTCTAAGGCTCTGCTGGTTTGACATTCTGTGCGAGGAAGACCCTTGAACCCTCCATAAAAGGCGAGAATAGTTGGCTACACCGGAAGGAGCTTTGAGATCTGGCCTAGCATCGTTTAAACCACTCATATTCAAAATAAAATAAAACCCATATTTTATTTTGTATTTTACCTATTTATCAGGTATGGTAAGCTGCCTTGAGCTTTTGAAACGGCGGGGTATGAATGTCGGGGTGAGCTCTCGTTGCTTGGCCAGCTCCTGCCAACCTAGCAGTTCCAAAGCATGTTAATGCAAGTAGATAAATAGGTACTGCTTGCGGGAAGGTAAACAGCGCTCCGTGTTCCAGCTGCATGCTACACGCTGCGGCAAGGAGAGTCATGCTGGCCACATGACCATGGAGGCGTCTTCGGACAACGCTGGCTCTTCGGCTTTGAAATGGGGATGAGCACCACACCCTAGAGTCGGACACGACTGGACTTAATTGTCAGGGGTCGCCTTTACCTTTACCTAAGAAAAAGGCAGCGTGAGTTAATCCTAGTACCTCACAGCAGTCCTTACTTGCTTCAGTAGTGTGGCTATTTAAAAACAAACAAAACAGTTCCTCATTTTTATTTATTTATTTTTATTTATTTTCTGTATTTATATACCGCCTTTCTCATTATCAGATTTCTCAGCAGATTTATTCAAGGCGGTTTACACAGGCAGGCTATTCTAGACCCGAAGGGTCTTTACAATATTGTTCTATTCATATATAGAACCTTTCCATACCCCAGATATTTCCCTTCCGAGTGTAGCCCTCCTTCTGGTTTGTGCTCTGCACTTCCAAGCTTCACAGTTCACCACAGTTCAGGTGTGTCGCTATTGCGAAGCGCGCGGGGTGGACCGCCGGAGGGTGACGTGTGCACCCACGCGTGTGTCACCTCCCCTGCGCGCGTCGCTCTCTGGAGGCTCCGCTCCGAGGCCTTCTCCCAGCCTCGGAGGCTCCGAGGCCGGGGGAAGGCCTCGGAGCGACCTCCCCAGCCGACGAAGGCCCACTGCGTCACAACGTAATTTATAATGTTTTCGTGCATACGCAGACCGTTCCTGAGAGAAAAGGGCAGCCCTCTTCCCTCAGGAACGGTCTGCGCATGCATGAAAAACGTTATAAATTACGTTGTGACGCAGTGGGCCTCGTCAGAAGGCCCAGGACAGCCGGCCGGGGAAGACTTCCCCGGAGCCGGTGGCAACGAGTGGCCGGGGGGGCAGAGCCGGGGGCACCCGGGGCAGCGTCCCATCGGGTCCCCCCCAAAAAAATCGCGTGAGTAAAATTCTGGTTGCCCTTATTGAAATACCAAAAATACTGAAGGATCAGTAATGAGGAAAATAAAAAGGCTTGATTCATGATGGCTTCCACACATTTAAGGGCAACAAATTTAGGACAAGAATATTGTGGAAAGTTGCACTTATTTGCTCAGCAATTGTAACTTGGAATCTGTCATGTTCATGTAAACAATATTTACGTAACTCAACTTTCTGCAGAGTATGGCACCCCTGTAAGCTAAATATTAAAATCAGCTGTGGCCTTGCTTTCCATGATATATTATTCCCAATGTAGAAACAGTGTGTGTTGATATGGCTACACGTTCTCACCTGCTGGAAATGACTGTATGTTTCTTTCTTTCTTTCTTTCTTTCTTTCTTTCTTTCTTTCTTTCTTTCTTTCTTTCTTTCTTTCTTTCTTTCTTTCTAAGCATATGTATTAAGTAAAAGACCATGAGCAATTCTAGTGTAGTTCCTAGTTGCCGGTGTACACATTGCAAATGGCCATTGGAGGGGCCTGAGGAAACCACAGATATAGAACATGTTTCTTTAGGGAGGCTATATAGACTTTGCCCCTGATTAATCTACTGTAGGCACTTATTGTGCAATGTATATCAGCCCCTGTGCAAGTTGAATTTGTTGCTGAAGGTAGTCATTGCATAGGATAGCTTTGTCCTCTTTCATCAGCAGTCTGCCAACATTTCATCCCACAGGACTATATGGATGAAGCTTTAAGTGGGTATTCACAGTGTGACTTCTGGTTAGCTCACTAGAATTCCCATCTCCTCGTCCCTCAGGACTAGCTTGCTGGAGATCATCTCCCATATACACATGCATGCACTTCACATTTGATTCTGACTGTTCACAAACAGTACGGCAGCAAACTTTCAACCTCCTGTTCTGGACTCGGAGAGATCTAGTGGTGGTAGCCCCTTTGATGATATCTCCAGTGTAATCAGTTGCACACCTCCTACACTTCACATATTACTGAGCCATCCTCAGGAGGACTAGGAAGTCAATGCCATTCATAGGGTAACAGGGCTGACTTGTCAGTGACGTGCCTCGTGCCAGCATCCTGGAGAGTACGGTAGTTCCCAAACTCCTACAGGAAAGCAGGGTGCAACATGCTGAAGCAGAGTGTAGACTTTGTGACTTGCCTATATTTACAGCTAAAATGTGTGGAATGGGTGGTCTGACCAATGTAGAAGTCTTGCGTGACAGAGATGCTTAGGCTGCCTGGCCTGGGGAAGAGGAAGCTGTTTTGGTATGCAAGAGACTTTGAAGGGCAAGCAGTGGCATGTAGAAAGAGGAGTTAGGAGGTCAGACCTAGGAAGGGGGGAGCTGGTTCTGGTAAGGGCACTTGGGGGGGGGTAAGATGTAGAAGGTAATATATTGGAATTGGATGGCAAAGTAAAGTGTAATATATTGGAATTGGATGGCAAAGTAAAGTGTAATATATTGGAATTGGATGGCAAAGTAAAGTGTAATATATTGGAATTGGATGGCAAAGTAAAGTGTATCTTTGAAATTTGCGATTGAGTCTACCACTGCCCTTTCCATCAAGCATTTTGACATGGTCTCTGCTGAATGTGAAATTTGGCCTTCCAACCCACTGAAGTTTGACATCCGCACTCTATGCCAAATGGCATTTCAATATTAACTGAAGCTTCTTGTTGGGTGCACCCTGTTTGCTCTTGGCATTTAAGAGTTTTCCAATATTGACCGTGCCGAACAAGTGGCACAGGATCAGCTTATTTAACGGATGTTTGGATCCAAATGTAGCAAATGAGTAGATATTTATTGTAATTATTTCTACCTCACTTGTATAAAAAAAACCACATATACAAGAAGAACCAAACAATTAAAAAGAGAGCAGTAATAAAAGACAATGAAACTGCAGAATCATCCCATTCAAGTCAAATGTTTTCCAGAAAAAAATGTTTTCCAGAAAAAAAGTTTTAATTTTTCATCTAACAGTGGTCAAGGAGGAGACCAGGCAGATGTCTCTGTGGAGACCTGTTATTTCCCTGAAGCCTTTTCACATGTGAATTTGCCACTCTCTCCCCCCCCCTTTTCTGGGATCAGCCCCAGTGAGACTGGTGGTGGGACATGGGAGGTATTGGAGGAGCAGCTGGAGGCTGGTGTTTTTGGCAGCTGTCTTGTATCTCATAAGACTTTCACAGTCAGCAGCCCTGTTGCTGGAATGATGGAAGAGCTGAATCTGGATGTTTTGCAGGTGGCAATATCATGAGATGTTGGGATTGATGGCACATATGCAGCTTGCTCCGCCAGCTTAAAAATAGGTCCAGCTAGCACTGATGAGGGGCTGGCAGCAAGGCTTACCGTTTTTTCGCCCATGAGTGGGGACAGGCCAGGGAAGCTATGGCCAAGAGGAGGATGGGTGAATTATCAAACCCTTTCTTCTCCTCACTGAAGTAATGGAATTGAGGCACTTAAAGGGGAAAAGGGACCACGAGCCTGGCAGTTGATCCCTACTTGCAGGCCCCAGGGCTGCTTGGCTCTCTTCCATCCACATGCCCCTCCCTCAGAGGCAGGGCTCCTGCATACTTGTGTCTGCACCAGGGCCTGCCTGCCCATAACACTGAATGAAAGGGTTGCATCGAGTGTCGCATGTAGGGGGAGCAGAACCTTTCACCTGCCTGCTCCTCCACTTTGGCCTGTCACCCACCGAGCCAGTTAACTGCTCACTGAGAGTAACACTGCTGGAGGAAGGAGGAAAAAAGAAAAAAAAAAAAGCAGCTGCCCATCTCCACCGCCTCACCTTAGGAAGGCAGTGAGCTATGGGTAAGAAGAGGAATGCGCCATGGTCTGGAGCCCAGCTCCTTTACTTGGAACTCTACGCCACCTCTTTCCTGTGCCCATCCTGTTTCAAATAAACAGGATGAGCGGTGCATGCTGGAAGCTACCAGGCTTATCCTGTTTATTTGAAAAAGAACAGGAGTGGAGGAAGGAGGTGGTGCTGGAGCTCCAGGTAAGGGGAGCAGGCTCTGGGTTACCGCACCTCCTCTTCTTGCCCACATCCTGTGAGGAGGCAGTGGCGGCAGAGGGGTGTCAGATTTGGGCTGCCTGAGGCAGCATGCAAGCTTTGGCTAGGCTTGATCTGCAGTATGGTTAGTGCTAACCAGGATCTGAAGGTGATTAAATATCCTGGTTAAGAACACTTTTAGGATTACCTATGGTTAGCATAACAACTGACCCTCATTAGTACCAGATGGATGAGGGTTAGGAAATTCATATGCAAGTGAAAGGGGGGTTGAAATAGGGAGCATGCAATTCTGCGGCCAGAAGTAGGGAGCATGCAATTCGGTGGCCAATCCCTTAAACCTCAATTAAGGATCATGAGGGGAGGGACTGCAGTTGAATGACAGACCATAAATACGGTATGTTTTGCATGCAGAGGATTCCAGGGTGAATTTCTGGTATCTCCAGTTAAATTATCTCGGGGAGCAGGGCTGCAAAAGGCCTTGCCTGATACCTTGGAGAACTGCTGCCTACCTGAACAGACAATGCTAGACTACATACATTTAATAATACTTAGCATTTGTATAGTGCTTCTGAGTGCTTCACAGGTATGATTTTGATGGTCTGCCTCAATATATGGCCATTTCCTAGGTTTATGTCTTTGGAGAATAGCAGCACTACAGCTGTACCAGCTATTTGTAAATGACTGTGTTCATCATCGAGCATCAGCAGTTTGGGGATGGTGGTTTTTAATGGATCATTTATTTCACTCACTTTAAGCATCTGTTGCAGGAAATTGCTTAACAGTAGAAGCTGCACTTCAAGGTGATACGTTGGCTATAGTTTAAACTGAAAATGTGAACTTGTGTGTGTTCTGTGTCTGGTTCTCTGGTTAATTGCTGAAGCAGGCTGGGCAATATAGACCCATGCATGGGTTTCCTTTCCTGATTTCAGGAATGTATACATAGATTTTTATGACAGAGGAAAGTAAGCCTTCACTGCACTTCATCTACTTTCTGTATTCCTATATTTAATTCTTGTGTTCCATAGGAAGTTTGTGGGTACAGAAAGGGTTCGAGTGCATTTTTCCATTGAACCATTTTGCTGCAAGGTTTAGATCGTTTCATGCAAAAACCTAAACACAATCTAATAATCGCCCAATCCTGTCCTCCCCTCCCCCACTGGTGCAGTCATGCCAAAAATAGGCATGCTATATCCAGCGGGGGAAGGGGGCAGATCAGAAGGCTTCAGAGACAAAAGGGGATTTAAATCCCCTAACATGTCTATAAGCCTCCTGCTCTGCTACGGGTCTCTTCGGATCTGCGCTAGCGATTTTGCAGGTATTCGAGGAAAGCAAGGGAATAGGATCCGGCATGTGCCATTGTCCTCCCGCGCCTTCCCCGCCTCCTGTTACATCCGCTCCCCACCAATTTCACCCCTCCCTGCCCCTGTTCTGCCCACCCCTTCCCATTTCTCCCACTGACTTACCTACTCCAGCTGGCAGTGGGAGAGCCAACAACACATGCAGGAAGGCTCCAGCCTTCCCGCCGGCGTCCCAGCAGCGCATTACTAAGTGCATTGCTGGAAAGTGCTTTACAGTGCTTTTTCAGCAGTAGCCGGCAGTGGAACGTGTGTTCAGCTGCCTGCTGGCCCTGATAGGATTGGGCTGTAAGTGTCTGTCCTTGAAGTTTTCCTGCTACAGAGCAGTCATTGGTCCAGCAAAAGATTTACTCCAGCAAAAGAGCTGGAGAGACCCGTTGGAGGCCAGGTGGCCTACACAGAGTTAAGTAAAAGTTTTTACTTACTTCTCTGGGGCCATCAGGCCACCCACCCCACCATAGCAAGCAGTGCACATGCTATCGATGGCATTGCATACTCTGGGCTGCCAGAGGATAGAATTGGGCTGTTAAGCGACTCAGTCACATGCTGAACGCTAGGGTTGCCAACCTTCCAAGATTGGCCTGGCGTCTCCAATAAATAGCATTAATCTCCGGTGACAACTGAAAGCAATCCTGGAATTTTAACAAAGCCTTCAGGAATTTCCACCGTTATATCACTTTTTTTGGGGGGGGGGATCTCCAGAATAGCTTCAGTCTGAATTGGCAATCCCACTGAATGTGTGCTCTTTCTCTCACATGGATTCTTTCCAACTTCATGGTTTTCTGCAACCATCATCTGTTGTGATGTCTGAATCAGCAAACTATGGTTAGTGCCTTGCCTTCAAACCATGATTTGCAAACCAGCTGTGGAAGCCAGCACATTGCTTCCAAAACGTATTCGTTCAGATGCCATGGAAAATTATAGTTGCAGAAAACCAGGAAGCGGAGGAGGAAACCTGTGCATGAAAGAGGAAGAGGAGAGAGTGTGCAAGCCAGCAGCATGATCTTGAGTCTTCAGACTATGGTTTGGAGAATCATATTCATGACTTAAATTTGACTCTTTTAGACGGAAAAGCAGCTGGCCATCTTCTGGTTCTGATGCAAGCTACATATCTGCTTGGTTGCCCTCTCTCCTTATGCAGTTTCCATGGAGATTGCATGAAAAATACCTTGTAAAATGCCCAACCCTACCAATTGCATGATCTATAATAATGATGATATACATTTTCCCCTTGTCACCTACTACAGTATTACAAAATGCTGCTTTGGTGGTGACAGAGATTATATCCTTCTCTGTTTATTTCTACTAGAATCTTTGACCAGCAGGTTTGAAAGTGCAATTGGATCCTTTGGTTATGTGCTCAACTGTTAGGAGACTTCAAAATATGACAACTTCCAGATGTCTGAACTGACTGATCATTTTGTTTAGATTATGCTCCAAAACTGATGCCTAGATTAGTGCTGGCTGGATGAAGCTATGGCAGATTTGTCAGCTTTTCACAGTGCCATGTTTATATTTCATATGGATTTTTCCTTCAAAGGTGACCTTTCAATGACCTGCTAAAACCATGTCCACTTGGATGCTAGCTTCAACTTGCCCACAACAGCTTCCTTTTTAGCGTCTTGCTGTAGATAGTGTGAACTCATGGTCTTAGGTATGTGACTCCATTGACATGTGCTGCATTCCTGCTCAGATTATGCTGCTGTAGCAACTCTCTTCCTTGGGTCCACATTGAGTCAAGGTGTTGAGGATACTAAAAACATCTGGATAGTCAAAATCCAACATGGTTTAAAATAAGTTGCTTGGGTTACATTGACAAGGAACTAGTTGGTGGTAGATAGTGAATTAATGTATTAGAATTAAAATATTTCAATTATTTGTATAATTGAGGGTTGGACAAAAAATGCCTGTTCTGTTTTACATTATGCTGCATTATAATTATATGCTACCTTTTGTACTTTTGCTTAAGTAAAGCCGCCCTTACACTGCACCTGTCACGTCCTGGAGTAGCTGATGTGTCGATTCTGATTGGCCCAACACGTTGCTCCGTGTCCTCTCATTGGCCGAAGCTCGATTTATTCAACTTGGAATGCACTGGAACAACCTTCAGCCAATGAGAGGCCATGTTTGGTGTTGTGGGGGCGGGACACGGAGCAATGCATTGGACCAATCCAGAATCGACTCTGGGCCGTGACGCAGTGAGACGTGTGTGGTCTGTCTGTTACAGCCTTAACTTCTAAACCTTGAAAATACATTGCTAAATTAGGTTGGCTTCTTTGAATTTGAAGGTCATTATCAGCCTCCGACTACAATCCTAGTATACACACTTACTTGGGAGTAATCCCTCTGAACTCAATAGGTCTTACTTCCAACATGGAAGGTCCAAGTAGATATGTATACGATTGCACAGTCAGATTCTTTATTTTAATGGACAATAATATCAAGCACCTATGTCCATCGCTTAGTGGTTATTTTGGATACTGTGTGACTTACTCTGGTCTAGTGTCTGATCTCCTTTATCTCTTTTTTATTCCTGTATAAACAATATACTTTTCTTTCCTAAGGATGTCTCTCCTCAGTATACACATCTGTTTCTGTGACAAATTCAGTTAACTCTGATCGTAAACATAACTGAATGAACAATGTTTGGTAGTCATAGCTAGTGCTGTACCAGGTTTATTTTCCCCATCAAAATTCTTGCTCTTAAATTACATATTAAATAAATCTTTTCAGGATTCGTGTATTACAGTGCAACCCTATGTGTGTATACTCAGAAGTAAGCTCCATTGTATTCAGTGGGGCTTACTCCCAGGTAAGCAGGTATAGGATTGCAGCCTCACAGCCCAATCCTATCTGGGCATTGCACTGCCGGAACTCGTGGTCTGGCTGTGCAAGACCCTTTGCAGTAGTGCGAAATCTGGGCCACCATCGCACACTTTTGGGCCACTGCCACAAATTGGCAGAGGTCTGGCATGTGCAGCAGCAGTTCCCAGGGGCTCTAGTGCTACCAGGAAGGAGGGTGAGGGATGGAGGAGTTTGGGGGTCAGAAGGCCAGAGCAGATCAGGGGAGGGAGGCGGTGGATCCCAGTAGCATTGGCGTGACCAGGATCGTATCCGCTCTTTTTCCATTTGCCCTCCATTTTTCGCTCCTTGGACTTACACCAGCTATATTGCTGGTATAGGTCCAGGGAGAACCATAAGCCAGGGGTTCTCAACCCCTTCCCGGCCGAGAAACACCTTCAACGCCACTCTCCTGCTGTGTACCACCGGAAGTGACTGGCGACGACCTCCAGGTTTTCGGAGGCCAGAAAGCACAGGTAGGAGGCTCTGGGCAGGTGGGAGGACCCTTGTCAGCATTCCTGAGAGGCTTGGCCAAAGGCAGGAGCCTCTAGGGAGCAAAAATGTGGTGTCGAAAGCACTGTATCGGAGCTGGGTTCCGGTGGTCCGAGTACCACCCAAATTTCTATTTACCTCTCTCAGGCCTCCTGATCCCCCCCCCCATTGGATGTAGCATTCAATGTTGGAACTGCTACATAGTCACCAGTGGTGGGGGGTAGGATTGGGCTCTTAGTTGCCTACCTAAGCAAATTGTTTCTTTACTTGAGGCACCAGTTTTGCAAAGTACTTTGAACTCCAAGAGTAGACCACCACCCCTGCTTGAACTATGAGCATGATCCAGCCAAAGCTGACCATTTTAAAATCTCATTTATTTCCATGGCTGCTTTAAGCAGGTGCTGGCATATCTCCCACAGAAATCAGTGTGACTTAAATGGTTTTAACTTTTGTGGCGTCGTGCCTTGTGCTTCCTTTAGCAGACCTTCTTCATGGACTACAATGCCATTCTGTCTCATGTATTTTGACAGGAAGAATGAAAGAGATAAATTTAGAGAAGTGGTTGGTAATGGGAGGAAGAGAAGAGGTGAGGGTGAGATATCAATATATCACATTAGCAGCGGATCAGCTGAGTTGATGGAAGCTCACCATTTTTATAAGGGAGCATTCCTGCTCGTATTTTTGTTGTTTAATTTCAAAAAGACACTTCAGGACCTGAAACGGATATCGGGGATGGTGTGGGTGGGTAGGCAAATGATGGGAACTCACAATTTGATCTTTCCTGACCATGATGACTGCTGTACTACAGATTTATTGATCCCAGAGTTCCATTCTAGCTTTAAAAGTACAAGTTGGTTCAAATATATACAGTATGGACTTCCACATACTGCACATGCAGGTATCCACAAGGAGAATCGGATGTTTTTAAGTTGCATATTCAATGGCACACACCCAAATACTTGGAGTCAGAAGAACCTTTTGGATTCATAAGCCTTCTTCATTCATTGACAATAAGAAATTATCTGGAAGAAACTGGTTTCCCCTCCTTTTCTGTTTATTGAACCAGCATATTTGTGCTTGTTCAGTCAATAATCAAAAGTGAAGTGCAGCACACCAGGAACGAGGTCTGTTAAGTCAACTTGTAGGGTTTTTTCCCCTCCCCTTAAATCATTGCTTAAGGGCTTCTGGCCTCTAGCTCAGGAATCCTGCCCAAAAATGCCAGATGTATTACACAGTCAAGTCTTGCAATGTAAACAGTGCTCTGTGCCATGAGAGCAGGGTGGTCCATCTCCTATTTTTTTTAAGAGGGGAAAAAAATCTCCCTACTCTGAAAAGAGCACAGTAGTTGTAGTGTTGTTTGAGTTCTTGGCTGCACAGCTCAGTTTTTGGAGCTGCAAAAGCCTGGATAAATTAATGCTTTGGACTGGCAAGGAATATCAACTGAAACTGAGATGCTGGAAAGCAAAACGTGGCATTGATTGCGCTGCTTGGTTTATTCAAACAAGGATTTTTTTAATCTTGGGGTTTCTTAAATATAATAAGAATATTGAAACATAAACAAACAAATTAACTACTTACAATTAGAATTATATAGAGCAGAATTAAGTGTTCTCATAACATATTATTTCCATTGCATACAATAAACAAGTAATTATAAACAGTACTTTTCCTTTGGAGAGATTTTATGTGAGGACCATACAACTTATGTTGACACCCACCCCTCCCATCAAAAGGACTGGCTTTTACCTAATTCCATGCAGTATATTTCCTTTATTGCAACTATGCTCCAGATCTTTTAATGTTCAGTTTTTAAATAAATGTACATATTAAACAAAATCTAAATAAATTCATTGTTACCGCTATTCATTTTACCATGTTGTGAATGGCAGTATTGGTCATTCTAGAAGGGAAAAGGACAAAGGATAGGAATCGGGAACAGCAGAGCTGGGTTTCTCATGTGCATACCTGGATGGGTTATTGCATAATTTGGAAATGATTTTTTTTTAGTATTTTTAAAAATATTTATATACAGTACTAAAACAATCCAGGAGATGGCTAACAGTTCAAATTAGAACAATAAGCACTTTTTAAAAATGTCAAATAATAAGAAAATACAAAAATTCAACAGAGCAGCTACTGTATAAGCCAGCAGAACCCCCACGGATACTGAGGGCCCAATGTACATGTGTGCTGGTCGTCTTCGTCCTGAAGATTCCTGGCTCCAGAATGTTTCTAACTGTAAAGGTTGGGATTGTAAAACTCAAACTCTTATACATTTGTTTTTTACTTAGAAAACGTAGGAATATAGGAAGCTACCTTGCACTCTGTCAGACGATTGGTCCGTCTAGCATAGCATTATTTACAATGACTGGTAAGCACCTATCTAGGGTTTCAGATAGGCGTCTTACTCTTTCCCAGCCCTACCTGGAAATGCCAAGGACTGATTCTGTCACCTTCTGTAGGCAAAGTATTTCCCACTCTTCAGCAAAACAAATCACAAAAGAATGGATTTTTAAAATCTACCTAAAATTACGAACATAATGCCAAAATGCAGCAGAACAGATAAAAATTCCAGCATAAAAATTCAGTGGAGTGATATAGAACTAAAATGCCTGTGCAGATTAAAGAAATTCATCACCTGGTGCTGAAAAGAAAACTAGGGCAGTGAATGGTGAGCTTCTTTGGGGAGGGAATTACAAAAGTGGGGCACCACAACTGAGAAGGCCCATTCTGCTCACCATTCACCTTCTTTCTGATGGTTTGGTGGGAGGAATTCAAAGAAGTGCCTTAGAGCAGTGTTTCTCAACCTTTTTCCGACCGTAACCCCCTTCCGACCTTGTTTCTTTCCTGTGCCCCCCCCCGTCCTACTGGTAGAAAGGTAGGTAGGAAACAGCACCCCACGCACTAACACTGCTGCAGCCATGCACCTTCTCCGTGACAAATGAGATGCGGGCAGCTTGGTGCGTGTGGCGGTGGAGTGCGGAAGTGGAAGGGAGAAGGGGAAGCGATGTTGCCGCTGCGGAGTGCGCTTGGCAATCCATCCACTGGGAAGCATAGTCACTTCTCTGTTCACTTCACCTTTCTGTTTTCTTTTCTTGGTCACTTCTCTGTTTTCTTCGCTTCTCACTTATTTCTGTGGTCCCCTAATCTCGTGCTGTGGCCCCTCCTTTACGTGATTTTCACCTGTGGCCACCTTGGAATATCCTGGGGGCCATGTGGCCCCAGATTGAGAACCCCTGCCTTAGAGGACAATCTTATATGCAGATAAGTTTGGGATCTTTTGGTTCCCAGGTTCAATGTCATTAGGGATCTTAAGGTTAATACCAATATTGAACTGGGCCCAGAAGAAAAATCTAGTAATCAGTAGAAGAAGATACAGTACAGTACCAGAGTAATATGTTCCACCAACATCACCCAACTCAATACTCAGGCAACTGCATTCTGGACCAGTGGTTCTTCTGAGCACCTTTCAAAGGCATAGCTATTGCTTGTATTTGGGTGCAGGTAGTCATGCCTTATCTTAGAGAGAGAGAGACCTGCCAGTGGCAGGCAATGCCCAATAGGTGTCTTGGGGAAAACAGCCAAGCGTGAACTCATTCTCAGAATTAGTTTTGTGTTATCTGATGGGAAATCTCCAGTTAATTCACAGCTTCCTCTGGTGAGTCAGGACATGAATGTGTTTGTTAGAACATATTTGTATGTGATTAATTATATTTAAATACCTGCAGGAAAGGAAGGCAAGTGCCAGCTGTAGTCTAGTCATCTCAGGAAGACTTATTTGAAGGAAATTAGCCTTTAAAAAGGAAGTTATTTGCCCTTTTTCATTTCTGTATCTGTTACTATAATTTCCAAAAATGTCCTCACAAATTTCAATTTAAACACAATTTACTATCTTGCTTTCCTTCATGAAGAAGATGGAGAGCACCATTATTGATTTGTGAGTGTCTTTGTGTTGTGTAATTGTTGAATTGGGCCTTATTCCAATTTCATTTATTTTAGTTCATTTTACTTTTTGCACCAGCTTTACTCAATTACTTTCTGGGAAGTTACTCCTAGCTCACATTAGTACAAAAGACCCTTTATGGTTGCACACTGGTGCACTCCTGGAAAGTAAATCCATGGGAAATGATACTGTGGTGTCAGTTAGTAGCATGCATAAGGTTTGAAAACAAAATAAAAATCAAACACTTTTCATACCAGCTTCCCAGTGCAGATAAAAAGTATCAATTTGGAAGAATTGTGATCTGGATTAAATATTTATTAACTGCTTTTTCTAGGGATTTGAGGAAATAGGATGACTTTTTTTTTCTCTTTTCTTCCTCTTTCTTTTTCTCTCTCGCTCACCCTCTTTTTTTTTTTAATAGGCTACAGTTTCACATGGCTTGCAAAAGAGATCTCTCTCCCATTTTGTTTCCCACACCAATTGATTTATCATTTTGCTTGCA